>OY856412.1:321152943-321157943 GCA_963693085.1 Alisma plantago-aquatica | reverse complement strand
TGCTAGCGCCCCAAGGAAACCATGATCTCCGTATTGGGCTTCCATCCATCAAAACTGTTCCAAACAACACCCTTCAGTCGAGGGTTTTCTTGAACGCTTGCGCTCGTTTTTGTTACCTCACTGTGATGCCATATAGGCAGAGCCCAGAACAATCCAGGTGGGCAGTTGTGAATTGTTGCAGCACATCTCTGGGATGTCTAGATCATGGTAGAAATCTGTAGATTTGAGATTTGGTTATGACTCTAGAGCATGGTGAAGCTACACGCACCACTTGCAATTCTTGCGAAGGGTGGATTGGAACCTCAATGACAAGAACTACGACATATGCCTCATGGTCATCATGAACTGGAACTTTGATACATCAGTTGCCCAAAAATTCTGACAAGATCATCACCAAGTATCTATCCTCTCGGGCGACTGATTTGTGTTTCTATGTGCTTTTCTCCTAATTTATTTTGACGGAACCTATTCTTCACTCCAAACGTGAATGAACACTGACTTATGAGAACCTGCACATTTTATGTGTGTGACTTGTGAGCAACACCGTTTAGTTTACTTAGATCTGGCAGACATGTAATGCGGTGGTTTTATTTTAGCCTAAAGCATTTCTCCATGTTTTGAAAAAATCAAGGTGACTATAATATCCACTATTGAACTAGACAACAACTGTAACTATATACTCTGCGGAGATCCAGTTTGGGTCATTTTTCCACAATACAAAAGAATACGGGTAGACACACATGCAAGCACAGACACATACTTTCACACACGTGCATGTATACATATACGTATATACACACATGCACACAAATTGCTAGACTTGAACTTAATTTACTGAATGCAAGCTGTTAGTAGTTGTATTTAGGTTTCATGGCTTTGAAAAGTTTAGACTACCAAAGCCATATATAATTTTTTTTATCATCAGTGGTTAGGAGAACGTTGTTGTTTCACAGCTTTAAAAGTTATAATATGCAGTTAGAGATATTAGCGGTGAAAATATGGATATCGTGTAAGTACTGTACTATTGGACTAGAGAAAAAAATTGCATTAGTGAATACATACTATTTCAGGAGCGTGATTTTTCTGCTCCCAATTAGATGGGTGTAGGCTGCTCCTCATCTAACCGAGGAGCATTTGAAGGTGTAGTTATAAAAAAAGGGCCGTGATTAGAAGGCGCTAACACATGTCATAATTTGCCTCTAGCTGCAACATACCACATGTAGCACTGGGGACAACATATCTATTGGATTATTTCATAGGTCACACCCTTCATCCTTATTTATGACCCTATTCATGTCCCAGTTCATTCTAGACATATATTTCACAAACTGTCATGCACACACCTGCAGTTGTTTGGAACAAAATAAGGTGAAGATTTTAAGGGATACAGAGGGGAACAAGAAATGGAGACAGAAGTTTTGGATCAGCTACGTTAGTCTTATAACCTCATATAAATCACCAAATTACGTTTGCTTAATTCATTCCAAAAATTAATGCAATATGCTTCCTTATGCCTATTAACTGACATGACTACCTTGGTAATATATTATCATTTTCATTACTGAAGAACCTATTTTATTATGGTCAAAGAAATGAAAATCCATCCCTCATTATTAAGCACATTTACTTCAAGATAGAAGACTAACATTATGCATACCATCGCATAAATGGAAAATTGAGTTTCAGTGAAGTAGTACATTAACAATTGGTTTCAACAAATGTAATAATTATTATAGGTCCCCAACGATGGCATCACCACTTTCTTGAGTGTATTGCTTATGTGTGGCAATTAGAGTTTCCTTGGGGGGTTATGATATAAAGTAGGTAGGCTAGGTGGGGGATGAGTTTTTTTTTTTTTTTTTATAAAAATCCATTAGAACATGTGTAGGTTTATATGATGGTGTACATTATTCAAAGATCCAATCACATTTTTTTGCTAAAACATAATGTCGTCAATAGAAATATGATTTTGATTACTTCCTTTCACAACTATGACAATGGTTGAGTGGTTTATTCTTGTGGTATGATATTCATCGATCCTAAATATGATAGAAGTGGTGATTGGTTATGGTTCTTGCTAAAATGGCTATCCATGTAATGTCACATGCTTCAAACATAAAGCGAGAAAAGCGCTATCGTACAAGTTATTGTATTGTTAGTGACAAAAAAGGAAAATTGCATATTTTGCCATATTTGCTCCATGTTATAGCACTAAAATTTTCTTATCTATATCCAAAACACTTCATTGAAGCAATTTGTTACTCCTCATCCTCTTGACTTATTTGACCCTAAGATGACCATGTAATAGTTCATAAGTTATACTACATACACACACATATATATAGGAAAATTTTCCCTTATCAAATTTTCTATTTTCTTATGATTGATATTGTATATGTGCCTAATTCGATATTGTCTGAGTAATTATTAAATCTTATCTCGCCACAATTTCAAATTTCATACTCTCTATTTTGATATTATAATTGCACACGTGTAGATTAATCCTAAAATAGTAAACATGTCAAAAATAAGTATTTTCCATGATAATATATTTACAATCATAGATGCTAATATGTCTCTGTATACGTGGTTGTTGTTAGTGGCCATTTGTCACTACTTTGTAACCAATCTACATTTATCACCATGTAAAAATTATCTTTGTCTTCAATTTTGATTGATGCATATAAGCTTCTTTAGTAATGTTGCCGTCACATCCAGTACCACATAATTATTATAGTTCAATAATATTATTTTTGAAGATTTGTTATTTCTTGAAAAAGATAATTCGTCTAACTATCTTAAGTCATTGACAACAATTTTTCTTAAACCCAAACCCTACATTGAAATATGGTGGTATTATTTTTATAATGAATAGCTAGAAGAATAAAATTCTTTTATAGTGTTTCGAGTGTCTATGAAATCTATATATGTATTCCAAAGTTATGAAATTCATATTATATATTTTTCGCAATCTTTATATTTTTTTAGTTATTCCTTTGTGTCTAAATGTGTATTCATTAATGTAAGAATAGGCATTCTACACAAAAAAATATGCTCTAAGAATTACTAACATGTGTATCTATCATTATTTTATATATAGTATCCTAAGAAAATAATATGAAGAGATGAACATCAATCATATGTGTTATACACACACACACACACACACACACACACACACACACACACACACACAGATATATATATATATATATATATATATATATATATATGTGTGTGTGTGTGTGTGTGTGTGTGTGTGTGTGTGTGCACGCACACGCACACACGCGTGTGTGGGTGTGTGTGTGTGTATGTATGGAATTTTATACATTTGATAAAGATGAATGATGGAATTTGCACGTGAGTAAGAAGATAGTAGAAATTTTAGTTAAATGTGCAGAATTTTGAAACCGAAAAGGAAATACTTTATGCTAGAATCAATGTAATATTTATATAAAGTGAAAGAGTGCACTTACTCATTTTATAATATAAGCATATGAAAATTTAATTAGAAAATGAGTAGTGGTATTTATTTAAAATATTTTATGAAAATAGAAAATAGATTTTTAAAGATATCACTTTTGATTCTAAATGTATTAATTCATATGTATAAGGTAAAATATCATGCACATTCAAAGAGGAAATATAAATTTTATTGAGTAAAAAATAAACAGTTGGACCTTAATTCATGTACGGTAATTAGTTTGGATATTTTCATAATTGTGTTGTATTTAGTTTTCTTGCAAGATTACACCACATAAATGTAATATATTAACCCCATAATTAAAAATGTCTAATAATACAAAATATCAATTTTCTATTATTTATATTTTTGTGAGGAGAGGCCTATTCAGATCACAAAATTGTGAAAGAGAACCTTTCGTTGTTTCTATAAACCTTCCTACTGGATGTTGTAGTTGGGTTGCGAATGTGTAACTTGTGGCTAAAAATTTGACCATGCTAACTTGAAAGCACATTTTAAATAAGGAGTGATACAATATATATCTACGTAATGATGTTGATTCTCTTTTTGGTAAATTTTATAGATAAAGAAAGAGAATCTGTATCAAATATTACAATACTCAATTCTATTTATGATCAATGCAGAGACATAAACGAGACTACAACATGATTTTTGTATTTTAGATCAATGCATTCTATCTTTATAGAAAACATAAATATATAATGACTACACATTTGTTAAGCTTAAGGAAATGCGATTAAATATTTCAAATTGAAATATGTTGGAAACTATGAGGCTAAAAAATATTTTACATCAAGATTATAAAGGGTCTTTGCTGATGATGATGTGACTTATGCATATAGAGTTCAAAAAATGTACAACCATATACCAGGTTAGTTTCACATTGGGAATAAATCAAATGATTGCACAACCAAATAGGTTTTCTTCTTTTCTCTCTGCTAATGACTAGATATCCATGACCTAATATTTTCATTGGATGTCCTTCCATCTTTTGAATCTAAGATCCAATCTTCTTTTCTTTGCTAGAGATTAGAAATCTTGACCCAATATTCTGATGTCATTATTCATCATGTTGTATGATATATGTTTTCATGAATTGTAATACAGCTAATTGATACAAAAGTTATTATCAACTTTTAAGAAAATTTTCTTGACGTGTGTAAAAATACCTAGGAATATTATTCCCAAACATGTTATATGGTCAACAACATTTAAAAAGAGTTTTGACCAAATCCATCTCATTATAAATTGACACCTTCATATTATTGACTAAGTTAATCTAAAGTTGAAACTTCACTCCTGAAGGTTAGTGTCATAAGGGATATTTCCAACATAGACAATAATGTTGTCTTTGGTAATATATGGTTATAGTCAAAGAGAATCATTGTTTGTAATTAATCAACATGTCACCTTTCACTTATATATTGAATAATATATTATACAATCTCTTTTTCTAATTTCTAGATCAATCACAAGTAGAAATGTTGAAATAAAATTGATTTTGATCATTCTGGAT